>CAKALY010026247.1:11548-27757 GCA_916701095.1 Sebastes oblongus | reverse complement strand
TTGTGTCCAACCCCTGTAGGTGTAGATGAGGCTGTCGGCCAGCAGGAGGCAGCAGCAGCCTGAGTCTCTGATCAACCTACCTGGAAGCTCAGAGAGACAGGGGGACAGGGGGACACATTTAAAGTGAACACAGAGAGACAGGGGGACACATTTAAAGTGAACAGAGAGAGACGGGGACACATTTAAAGTGAACACAGAGAGACAGGGGGACACATTTAAAGTGAACAGAGAGAGACGGGGACACATTTAAAGTGAACACAGAGATGAAGCTATGACATGCTATACTATGACTTTTTTTGCATTACTAATAAACTACATTATTATATTAATATTATTTGCACTAATAATAAACTAGATAATTTGCATCACTAATATTAAACTGCCAAAATAAAAAATTACTTGATAAATAAATAAATACATGCAATTTCATGATTAATAAATGAATTTAAAAATAAAACATTTTTCAAAAAAAAGTTAATAAATTAAAGGGCAAATTAAATAGAATAGATGGATAGGAGAATTAATACAAATGTAAAGAAGCCAATTAAAACATCAATTTATATCACATTTTATCAATTAATTAATGCCTACATTTATTTTTTATATTATTTTTGGTACATTTAATGGCATATTTATTTCTCATTTATTTTAGGGCTGTCAAAGCTAACTTCATAACGCAAATTTATTTTAATGCAACTAATTTCATTTGACATGCTATACTATGACTTTTTTTCACTAAATTTTCAAAATACTATACTAAGACTTTTTTTTAACAATTTTCCGACATGCTATACTATGACTTTTTAAAAAAAAAAATTCAACATACTATGACGTTTTTTCACAAAATCTTTCGAGATACTATACTATGATGTTATTTAATGAAAATTTCTACATACTATACCATGACTTTTTTCGACATGCTAAACTTTGACTTTTTTTCATGAAATTTTTCGACATAATATACTATGACTTTTTTATTTTTAAATTTCAACATACTATATGACTTTTTTTTCACAAAATCTTTCGACATACTATGACTTTTTTTACTAAATTTTTCAACATACTATACTTTGACTTTTCATAAAAATGTCGTCAAACTTTACTATGACTTTTTTCGACATACTATATTATGACTTTTTTTCATGAAAACTTCAACATACTATATTATGACTTTTTTTTAACAATTTTTCGACATACTATACTATGACGTTTTTTATAAAAATTTCGACATACTATACTATGACTTTTTTTATAAAAATTTCGACATACTATACTATGACTTTTTTCTACTAAACATTAAATGAAACATTCAACAAAAACAAGAAAATTCAAACTATTCAGAGTTTTTAATTGACATAATCAAAACGGTGTTTTTACATCTCTCAGCCACTGATTGATAAAATGTTCAAGTGAAAAAGCAGGTTTTCTACCTCGCTACCATCATGATCACCAACCGTCAGGAACACTGACGGAGATAAAGGAGAAGTCTGGTTTTCTACATGTTTCTTCTCTTCTGATCAGCAAATGATGATTAATCCAAATATTCACAGAATTGTTTCAGACATCTTTTGGACACACATATCAGATATTTACCAGCGGTACATCCGGGTCACAGCGCTGAGCTTCCAATGTTTCAACAAAAAAATAAAATAAATAAATACCTGGTGATGTTTGTTCTTGTTTTGAAGATATTCCCAGAATCCTCAAAGACTCTTTAAACATCTGGATGAGAAACTTTTTCATTTCCTGCACAATAAAAAAACAAAAAAGATTTTAACCCGTTTGTTTCTTGAATCCAAATATTTTACATTTTCATACGAATCAAGGTGTTAATATTTAGCTTCTGTTACACACAGTACGTCAATATTGTCTTTTTGTTTTATACATTTTATATTTATAATAATTAATTAAAAGGTACTTACGTCATCCAGACGGTTCGAAGAGTCTTTGAGGATTCAGGAAATATCTTCAGAACATCACCTTGGATTTCTTTAAGAAATCAGAAGATCAACGCCGAGAAACGTGAAGCTGGTAACAATTATTATTATTATGATAATGATGAGGCATTCAATTATTAAATCAAGGAAGAGGAGGAGGAGGAAGATTAAAGTATAAACTGAAGGCTGATCAGTACTGAGAGCTCAGAGGAACTAATCAGAGTGATCACTCAGCTCATCGTCTCTCCAGGTTCATCTTCATCACTGATGTGTAGCTCCACGCTCTTCTTCATGATGATGATGATGAAGAGCAAAGAATGAACAAACTGACATGTTTCTGTTTCCTGTTTTCTGATCTGAGACTAAAACTGACTGAAACATAGAAAACAACAAACTAAAACTAAAACTGTTCACATCTGGATCATTTCTGGTTTTCACTTTGACCTTAAACTTAAAAGTAAACACACGGATGTTAATTTAAACGTGGACAGACGACCGTCAGGTAACAGGAGCAGAATAATGAAGTGTTTGAGAGGTCAAAGGTCAGCGGGACAGGAGGGGGAGGTCACTGGAGTTCATGATGAGGCTGGAGTCCAGATTCAGGCTCTCTGAGGAGACAAACATTCAGATTCATATCCAGTTCACAATGTACTTAATACTACTACTACTACTACTAATAATAATAATAAGCTGCTTTATGTAAATGTATGTATGTATTTATTATTATTATGGCGTTAACGTTGCCGGCCCTCCGGTGTTACACGGTGACGCTCACCTTGGTCAAAGTTGAGCTTCTTGTTGGAGGAACCGTCTCCGAGTCCTTCGATGTCCACCAGGTCGCTGTTCACGTCAGAGTCATTCAGAGCGCTGAGAGTCACGTCTGAGGAGGAAGAGGAGGAAGAGGAGGAGAAGCAAGATGTTTATTGTCAACATCCATTTAAGAAAAAACAATAAAGAAGATGAATATTAGAGTTTGTTTTATTTATTTAGTAGATTAGTAGGAGGAGGAAGATGAGGAAGATGAGGACGAGGAGGAAGAGCAGCGTCTGTATTTTCTGATCGATTCTAATAAAACGCTGCAAAAATAAAAAATAAAATGATTTGATTCAGATTATTTTCCAGATGTTTATTCATGACATCACTGCGTCTCCGGGACGGACGGACAGTGAGTGGATTCACCATCCGTCTCTGTCCTCACGCAGCGGCGCCGCTGCGTGAGGACAGAGATGGACGTTGAGTGGACGGCGCCGCTGCGTGAGGACAGAGATGGACGTTGAGTGGACGGCGCCGCTGCGTGAGGACAGAGATGGACGGTGACTGGACGGCGCCGCTGCGTGAGGACAGAGATGGACGTTGAGTGGACGGCGCCGCTGCGTGAGGACAGAGACTAAAACAACGCAGACTAAAACAAAGACTAAACGTATCGCTCTGCGTTGCACCGTCCAATCAGACGGAGCGCCAAACGTGTCGTTAGGAACCGATGAGCAGAACCGTCCTCGCCACGCCTACATCTGATCAACTGATGTCACTTCCTGTCGATGAAGTCACTTCCTGTCGTTTCTCACCTGCCGTCTTCTGCTTCTTGATGGGAGGGGCCAGAGAGGGGCTGTTCTGCATGCCCGTCGCCACGACGACCTGCGTTGTGGGCACGGCGATCATGGCGGGGGCGGCGGGCGCGGGAGCCGGCGCCATGGCAACAGCAGTCTTCTTCACGGTCTTCTTCGGGGACTCGGAGGAGATGGGGACTCTGCTGTCCTCGTACAGCTTCCTCTTCACCGTGCTCTTGATCTGAGCGCTGCAGGAGAAGAAGAAGAAACACGTCAACACATCTGTCCACATCTGTTAGAATAATGTGACTGCTAGCTGTAGCTGGAGGAGGAGGAGGAGGAGAAATAAGAGGAGGATGAGGAGGAGCTGAGTCAACGTTATCTGTCTGGTAATAAGTGAGAGAAGTGGGGCTGTATGTTCACTCCGTGTTCTGAGAGGTTAAATTACTGTTTTTATGAATGGAGTCTGGTGGCTGTGAATAAAAACACCTTTGAGTTTTCAGTTTGAAATAGCCTTCATTTTAAATGTTTAAATGTTTAATTGAAGATTACAGACTTACACGGTGCGCTCTTTGATCACCGTGCTGATGTTGTTCAGGTCGTCTCCAAAGCGACGCACCGCCAGACGCAGCATCTCGATCTCAGTCTCCGTCCATTTGGCTCTGAGGACGAAGACACAGTTCAACACAGAGAACCAACAGTTCAGCTGACAGAGAAGAAGGAGGTGGTGACTTTATCAACGGCTGAGTTAATTAACAGGTCGGCTGACTGATTGATTCTCCACTGAACACTGAAGAGAGTCAGATGAAGCTGTGTCCTCTGCTCACCCTGCTGGGCTGGAGTCTGACACCGGGTGAAGCTGCATCGTCAACTCTCCCAACTTAGTGAAGGCAGCGCCTGCTGCTGAGAAGATCTCCCCCACCTGGAGATACACAAAATATACTTTACTGCAGTACTAGTACCACACTGTGAATATACTACACTACACGTTAACGTCCTGCTGCTGAGAAGATCTCCACCACCTGGAGATACACAAGTACTCACATACTTAATGCAGGAAAGAGTACTAATACCACACTGAGAAAATACTACACTACAAGTAAAAGTACTGCAATCAAAACCTTACTGAAGTAAAAGTATTGGAGTATTATCAGATAAATGTAGAGTACTTAAAGTAAAAGTATAGCTGTGTCAGTAGACTGTCACCTGTAAAGGAACTAAAGCTTCAGGTTTCTTCTATAAAGTCAGTTCAGAACCTCATCCACTAAACAGCACATTTAACATCCAACACAGACAGCCAGTCTCTGGGTCACACCAGCTGTCTGGCACAACAAGTCAGCAGTGAACTCTAGATTTCTATTTCAACATTAAATGTTTGATACGCCGAATGTATCAGTAGACTGTATCAATCTAGGATTTGTATTAAGTTGAAGCACTTTGTTGAGCTAAACATGTGTAGGTGAGCAAAGCTGTAGAATCAACAGGTTTCTGCATGGAGTCTGGTGTGACCTGCTCTCTGGAGTAGTTCAGGTTAATGCACGCAGTTTAATGCACGTGGTCTAATGCAATACTGTTATTAAACAGGTAAGAACTCACCTTAGCAGAGGCTGACGTCATGGTGCTGCAGGACTTCTTTAAAGCTGTTCTTTAATCAAAACAATGACAGGATGCTCAGCTAGCTGTTAGCTGCAGTTATCTTCAGTAATGTTATCTATCTGAGTCCTCTGGAGGAGTCAGATCACCAGAGAACGGAGCTCTGGAGGAAACACATCGATCAGAACCAGTTATTAGTAGTTTAGAGAAACATATTGAGGAGAAAATGTGAATAATAATCAACAAAGGCAGAAAGGAGGAAAGAGGAAATGTTGCGCGTCTTTGGAAGTTGAACCTCATTGGTCAGTCTGACCGGAAGAGGCGGGGCTTGTCGCTAGGGGACATTCTCATTGGTCGCTTTAGTCAGTCTGACAGGAAACAAAGGGTAAGAGGTAAAAGAGATGTCATTTAAGTGAGAGAATGTAATTATAATTATTATTATTATTATTATTATTATTCATTTTTATTTTATTGTTTTTTGTTTATTTTATTTTATCGTTCCTGCCAGTCTCCTGCTCCACACTCCAGTAGTCCAGCAGGTGGCGGTAACGCACCTCTAAGCTGGTTTGCCAACCGCCAATAAACACCAAAGAAGAAGAAGAAGAGGCGGGGCGTGTCGCTAGCGGACCATTCTGATTGGTCGCTGAGCTTCGGGTCCCGACCGTTGCCGAGTCTCCCCGAGTGAAACCGAGTGAGGTCTCTGGATCAGCTGACTGTGGATGGAGCTCTTCTCTGATTAGTCAATCAAAGATACATACAATCAGCTTCTGATCGATCAATAACAGACACCGACATGCCGTCGCTTCTGTTCTGCGGGCCGAAGATGGCAGCGTGCGGGATAGTGATCAGTATCTGGGGGGTCATCATGCTGGTAAGGAACAGAAACATAGAGATATAATGATGTTCAGCAGGGAGGGGGGAGACTACTTCCTGGAGCTGCTCTGGTTAGCATGCTGTTAAGATGCTGTTTTTATTAATAAATCAACCTCAGATCCTTTTTTAGCTTTATTATTTAATGTATTAAAGCTCGTGAGACCCTAAAATTAATCAAACATGTGTCGCAACATAGTCATTTAATGTACATGTAATCTCCAGTAAATAGACGGCGCCCACGTAGGCCAAGCTAGATGGTATTAATGTGAGCTAATGATCAATACAGTACTAATAATCAATACAACACCAGTGTGATCAGTACTGGGACCCGTGTTATTAACGCTATTGAGGTGGCTAAAGTCTGGATTTACACTCTAATGGATGGAGACACCTCTGAGGATCAGACATCAGTCTGAAACATTATTATTATTATATAATAAAATAATATAATTACATTATACATTTATAATAATATATAATAGTATTAATGTATAATATATATAATATAATGTTATTAATTTATAATAATATATTATATAATAATACAATTATTATTCATGTATAATATATATAATACAATAATATTATTCATTTATAATAATCTATATAATAACATATTATTATTAATATGTAATATATAATATTATTAATGTAATATATAATAAAATTATATTATCAATTTATAATAATATATAATAAAATTATATTATTGTTTATAATATTAAATATAATATAATAACAATATTATTATTAATGTATAATATATATAATAAAATTATATTATCGATTTTTAATATATATAATAAAATAATAATATTAATTTATAATAATATTATTAGACTGTCATTTATTAACAGACATATTTCTGTATTTGTTTATATTTGTTAGATCACCATTTAAATGCTGATGAAATGAACATTAGAGTATATTAACTTGTCTTCTGACTGGTTTAAAACACATATTTTCCCACCACGTTGAGACGTTTTATCAAAGAGTTCTAATTCAGGAAGTTGAGTGGCAGAAAATCCTGATTTAACTGAATCATGTGACTCTTTATTTAACCGTCATGTGATGTTCCAGAGCAGGAAGTCAGTTTTTTCCACTGTGTGCTCAGAATAAACCATAAAACATACACGGTCAGATTATAACATATAAGTGATGAAGGAGCTTTTATTTACATTTATAAGAATATATAAATAAATATGAATAAATGACACACATTACTCTCTCTGTATACAGTATAAGAATATGTGCATAACGTATATATTATTTATTCTATTCTAATCGAAAACCAAATTTGCGTTATCGCAATTATAAATTGAATATCTCATTTATTTGAATATCTGTTTTGAATTGTTGGTAGAACGAAACAGAACATTTGAAGACGTCACGTCGGACAGTTTTAACTACGTTCTGATATTTAATAAACTAAAATAATCATTATTTTATAGACTAAAGGGTTTATTTATTTCTTGCACTAACAGAAGTTTACATTTAATCCTTTTAAAGATATTTTATGATATTAATTTACAGATTAATCAGATATTGCATGAAGAAAAAAACATCATTTCACATATTTAAGAGATCATAAAACATTTCATATAAATGTTTATACAGATTTAATATATTAAAGTCTTTTTGTCTGAGTGGATATTTGTGAAGTTGTGATTCTCAGTGGTCACCAGACGAGATCGGACAAGTTATTGGTTATCTTTGCTGTTTTTCTTCACCGTTTCAGTTCGGATGTTGTTTTTTGACACTTTATTGTTGAGAACTATCCTATAAAACACTTTAAACTTTACTTTATTGTTGAGAACTATCCTATAAAACACTTTAAACTTTACTTTATTGTTGAGAACTATCCTATAAAACACTTTAAACTTTATTTTATTGAGACAAATAATATCAAACAAAAGCCGAACAAGAACTTTGTCTGAATAAAACACTAAATATTAGTCATAATACTAAAACTAGAGAAACTAGAGAAACTGTTTGATCAGAGAATAAATCGGCAGGATTATGAATCTGACCCGACGTTAACTCGGCCCCTGCTGTGGCCCCCGAGCCTCATGTTGAACCCCTCTGTTCTGACCTGCCGTCTTTGTCTTCTTCTTCTTCCAGGCGATGCTGGGGATCTTCTTCAGCGCCAAGTCGGCCGTGCTGATCGAGGACGTCCCGTTCACCGAGGAGGACATCCGTAACGAGTGAGTCGCTATGAACACATGCTGCAAAACAAACACCAGAATGAGCAGAATATAGTAGAACAAAGAATATAATAGAACAGAGAATGTAATAGAACAGAGAATATAATAAAACAGAGAATGTAATAGAACAGAGAATATAATAAAACAGAGAATATAATAGAACAGAGAATGTAATAGAACAGAGAATATTTTTAATAATTAGAAAGCCAAATTTTCTGACATTTTATAGACAAAAATACATACAAATAAAAATAATCTGCAGATTAATCTTAGAATATTTGTTAGTTCCGTCCCTTAATCGCCTCGTACCTTCAGGAAATATGAGTATTATTGTTATTATATTACCTGATTTTTAAAAACTAATAAATCTGAATATTAAAACCCGTCTGTTCTCTCCTGCAGTAAAAATCCTCCTCAGAACATCTACAGTCTGTACAACCAGGTTGGCATCAACTGCTTCATCGCCGCCGCCATCTACGTGGCGGTGGGCGCCGTCTCGCTCTGCCAGGTCCGACTCAACAAGCGGCAGGAGTACATGGTCACATAAGCGGCTGCAGCCACGACCTCTGACCTCTGACCCCCCCGACCCGACAACCCGAGGACCCCGACATCGGCGCGAAAGTTTACGTTACACACAACTTCCTTCAGAACCGACCAATCAGCAAGCTGACGTCACCGGAGGGTCGTTTAAATGATTAATGAAGTGAGGGGCGGCGGTCAGACGTCACCGGGATTATTTATTGTAAAGTTACAACCGTTGTTGATGTTTGTTGTTGTTGTTGTTGTTGTTGTTGTTGATATTGTTGTTTTTGTTGTATGAAGCGTTACATCATTCCTTTTAACGGGCGTCAAAACTCCTGCAGGTCACATTTATTTTATTAGATTTACATTAACGAGGAAACAGTTATAAATGAATTCATCTCCAGCGACCGCTGGTTTACAGATTAGAGAGAATTTTAATGTTATTAATAGAAGCGGAGTCAGAAGGTTCAGATCTTCCTCTAAATGTTACAGGAAACGTGTGTTCAGGCTGTTTGTCATTGATGCGACTGGATCAACTCAGACGTCTTGTTATGCTCCTTTGCAATAAAGTGTGTGTGTAAAAAAAAATAAACCTAAAAGATTATTGTCTTATTAGAAACGTCTCGTCTCTTCATTTGCATGAGGTTTGGTCTGACGTACATTTAAAGGTCCCATATCAGCTCATTTTCAGGTTCATACTAGTATTTTGTGTTTCTACTAGAACATGTTTACATGCTGCAATGTTAAAAAAACACTTTATTTTCCTCATCCTGTCTGTCTGAATATACCTGTATTCACCCTCTGACTGAAACGCTCCGTTTTAGTGCATTGCAACGGAATTGCGTTGCTAGGCAACAGTTTGGGTCCATGTTTACTTCCTGTCAGCTGATGTTATTCGCATACACTGCAACAGGAAATAAACGCAGGAAATTGTGCGATTGAAAACAAGCCGTTTGGATTTCTGTCCATTTGTGATGTCACAAATCTACAATATTTAGACCATTACAGTTTTAAATATAAACATCCTAAATGTGTCCCAATTTATTTCCTGTTGCAGTGGATGTAAATAACATCAGCTGACAGGAAGTAAACATGGACCCAAACTGTTGCCTAGCAACGCAATTCCGTTGTAATGAGCTAAAACGGAGCTTCTTAAATGTGAATATTTTCTGGTTTCTTTCCTCTCTGACAGTAAACCGAATATCTTTGAGACATTAGAGGACGTCGTCTCGGACTTTAGGAAACACTGATCCACATTCTTTTCACCATTTTCTGACATTTTATAAACCAAATAACTAAATCGATTAAATCTAGAAAATAATGGAGAATGAAAGTAAAGGTTAGTTTCAGCCTTTATTGTTATTGTTGTTACAAATCACAATGTACAGATTTAAGAAAACATCTTAGTTTGGTTCAGATTTTCACAAAAATCACACCATAATTATTTTAATATTTCAATGAATATGAGAATAATGATGTCAAAATTATCATTCCCTCTAATATCACAAAATCAGTCAAAATATTTGCTATTCAGGCTTTAGGACACCGAATGAACATGATTTTTAGTGACCATTTTATAAAAATAACTTTTTTTTAAAATCATATTTGCTCCATTTCTACCCACTGCAGCTTTAATGCTGAAAACATCAATATGTGATGTACCATGTTGGGCTCGATCATTAAATTTAGAACCATAGAAACCTAGAAACCGTCTCTATTACAGAGTTTAGCCACCAGAGAGCGCTGACAGGTTGATTCATACACTGTGGAAATAATTAAAATATTCAAATATGCTCAAAATGTTCCCTCCAATATATTTATAAAAATGTGCTGTGTGCACATCTTCAGGTATTCCTGCAGAACAATATCATTTTTTTCTACATCTTTAAAGCAGCTGTAATCTTTTTGATTTTATTTCCCTGTAATTCTGCATCTCCTGAGAGCGGTATTTTATCGAGGAGTCTGTCTCTAAAACCACCGTCCAGCTTGAAGCCAAACGCCTTCGCCAGAAGTTGAGAAGCCGCGACAAACGTGATCAAGCGTTGGTTGACCTCTGCTTCCAGGTGAGTCTCCTTCTTATTGGCTTTCATGATTCCCATAATCTCAATTCTGACGTTCTGGATGCCGACACTCTGAACCTGCATGAAGACAGATTGATATTAAGTCAGTTTAGGACAAACCTTTAATAAAAGTGTTTTTTAACACCTAACAGCTGACAAAGGAAGCAGTACGGAGGCTGTTTTATTCTGACCAAAATGAAGTCCAGATGTGCCTCTCTCCACAGACTGAACTACAAACATGGCTGACTTGTGGCTTGGAGAAAAGTCAAGCGGGGAGATCGCTGCAGGTACCGTGTCAATTTTGGTGAATCCAGTTGAGTTCAGCGTTGTAGTTCCGAAGTACTGATTGGTCCTCAGGTTGGAAACCTTAATGATATCTCCAACCGATAATCCTTCACATTGCCGGGTGGCTCCTTCATCCCACATGCAGATCCAGATGGAATCGGTGTCATCTTCTAGTTTGAAATCTTGCCTCTTTATCTTCTGCCGTTGGTACTCCACCTTTATTTTTTTAACAGGATTAATCTGAAGGATAGATAGATTTTATGTTTTTTTTTAAATGCATATCACTGTTACCAAAGTCTTTGATAGTATGTAGAATATAACAATACATAATTAAAAACAACATGGTATAGATAAAGTAAGTAAATTCTCCAGTTTAAACTCACCTCTGTTACGGTTCCTTTGACACTCACTTCTGTCTTGTCAGCAGATGATTTGACGTTTTCAACGGAGTAAACGGGACTCTCGAGATAAATTAGTCTCCGAGCTTCCATCTGGAGCTCTTCTGGGACGACAACAGATTTCGTCTCTGACACTTTGCTCCTTGCGGTAACCTTAATAACGTTTTCATCGTTTATTAGATTTCTGATGATGTAGGAGCCGTCCTCCTTGATTTCTTCATAACGATCTCTTCCATAAACCATCAGTTTAATGGTGCCTGTCTCATCAGCGACTGCCATATAAAAGAAAAACTTTTTCACTTTCTCTTTGGTTTGATATGGGCGCAGCCCGGATTTCTGAACAACTTTCACAACAATGCTTTCAGTCTCAAGAACTCCGCTGGTTTTCACATCACAGATGGATTTTTTCTGCGTACAAAGGAGAAAAAAAATCTCCATGAAAGAAACATGTAAACTAAACAACCGTATATGTCAAAAGTTGTGAGCCGTGAAAGAAAATTAAAAGAAAAGGTACTTACCCAAGGATGGTTTCTCGCCTGGAAAACATCCGTGTTAGGTTCCTAACAATATAGGAAGGACGACGGAATATTACGGCCACATTGAGGGAAAGAAAAATCTGAGATTTCGAGAATAAAGTCATAACTTTACGAAAAAGAAAAGTCGTAATATTACGAGAAAAAAAGTCGCAACATTACGAGAAAAAAAGTCATAACTTTACGAGAATAAAGTCGTAATATTACGAGAATAAAGTCGTAACTTTACAAGAAAAAAAAAGTTGTAATATTACGAGAATAAAGTCATAAATTTATGAGAAAACAAGTCGTAACATTACGAGAATAAAGTCACAACTTTACAAGAAAAGAAAAGTTGTAACATTACGAGAATAAAGTCGTAACTTTACAAGAAAAAAAGTCGTAATATTACGAGAATTAAGTCGTAACTTTACAAGAAAAAAAAATCGTAACATTACGAGAATGAAGTCGTAACTTTACAAGAAAAAAAAATCGTTACATTAAGAGAATAAAGTCCTAACGTTACGAGAAAAAAGTCGTAATATTAAGAGAATAAAGTCATAACTTTACGAGAAAAAAAGTCGTAACATTACCAGAATAAAGTCGTAACTTTACAAGAAAAAAAAAGTCGTAATATTACGAGAAAAAAAGTCTGAACTTTACGAGAATAAAGTCGTAATATTACGAGAATAAAGTCATAACTTTACAAGAAAAAAAAGTTGTAATATTACAAGAATAAAGTCATAAATTTATGAGAAAACAAGTCGTAACATTACGAGAATAAAGTCACAACTTTACAAGAAAAGAAAAGTTGTAACATTACGAGAATAAAGTCGTAACTTTACAAGAAAAAAGTCGTAATATTAAGAGAATAAAGTCATAACTTTCCGAGAAAAAAAGTCGTAATATTACAAGAATAAAGTCATAACTTTACGAGAATAAAGTCATAACTTTACGAGAAAAGAAGTAATTTCCTTCTCCTCTTCCCTGTGTTTTATATTATATTATAGTTTATTTCAAAACTCTTACCTTATCAGGTGTGCAGCTCTCCTGTTGATCTTTAAAAGGAGAAACAAACATCAGTCGGTGTATAGTTAATCCAGTCAAAATCCAATCCTATTTCATCAATCAGCAGACTTTTAGCTAAAAAACACATCCTGTTTAAATAACGAGCCGCATACAGGTAGTGCTAGTTCAAATACATAAAAAAACTGCATCTTATTTTATTCAAATTAATGAATTTATTTATTCAGTTAATTTAGTTCACTGAATACTGACGTTAGCTCAGTTAGTTTGGTAAAATGTATTCATAACAGTTTATTTGAAAGGGTTGCATCTGTAAATGTGGGACGGGGTGGACATGAGGAAGTGAAAACGTCTGGTAACTAATGTTAAATAATCTGTTGGTTTGTTTCCAGGTCTGACTGTTTGTGTTCACAGAGCTCTGATATTAACTTGGGGAGTATAATTTATCACTGGTAGACATGTTGGATACAACTATGAAAACTAGAACCTGAGTTCCTTCATTGATAATAATAACAACAAATTACCCAGGACTTTAAACGGACGTTTCAACACTTCATCCTTCTCCTCACATTTCCTCTTCTTCCCTGAAAAAGAAATTTGAAAATGTAAATTTAAACACAAATTGTTCAGTTCTACGTCACCGTTCTCCAAAACAACAGAAAACAACACAAACTGATTTCTTCTATGACTGCTCAGCCAACATCATCATTCTGCAGTTGTATCCGTCACTTTTCAGATGGAGTCCATCTTTTTCAGAAGTTCTTCTTCTTTCTTTCTTCTTCTTCTTCAGCCATTAAATGAGACTCTTTGTAAGAATCAGAAATGTCTTGTTAACAGCGACACTTGTGGCCATTAAAGGGACTGTTTGTAACTTTTTAAGCCTATAAATGTACTGGGTCGGCACACATGCGCGCTCGTATATGCGCACTCGGGTGTGGCCGGCGTCCCCGCTCCTCTGCCTGCTTGCCTTCACTCAGACATCGCGCGCGTTCTCAGCTCGCTCCACCTCTAGACGTGAACGCGCGCTCACTCCACACTGCAGAAGAGTTAGTTTAGCTCTGAGAATATCTGGTGAATGTTCAGTGGACGTTTGTGCAGAAATAACTGCTGCAGCTCCTCCAGACCAACAGAGGTTTCCCATGTCTTGTGAAGTGACGGGGCTCCGCAGAGAGAAACGTTATCGTCTCCGACCAAAACTCCAAAAACTAACTCTTCTGCAGTGTGGAGTGAGCAGCATGCACGTGAGAGGTGGAGAGAGAGAGAGAGAGAAGGAGCGTGGTGTGTGAGTGAAGGCAGGCAGAGGAGCAGAGGAGCAGAGACTCCGGTCCTGGAGACCAAAGCTACGGTCTCCCCCGCGTCCTCCGACCGCGGCCAACACTGTTTAACAGCTTCACTAGATACAACCAAGAGGTTTTGGTGCTTCACTGTAGTTTGCTAACCGGCCATCGGCTGTCGTCTTTGCGGTGTGTTTAATTGCAACTTTTTGGCAAAAACAAACGAGATGTGAGGCGACACAATAGTCGGCCTTCATCGCCGCTAGTTCTCTGATGTCGGGTTGGTGTGTCTGGACCTTTAAGTATTTCAGTTGATCAAACATCTACATCACCTGTGATCTAAATAAATATCAAAAACTTGTTAGTCAAAAATACAATTCAAAACTGTCATCGTATGAACTCACCCTGGGTCTCTTTGTCCTGTTCATCTTTCAGTTTGGCCACAAAGGGGCGCAGCCAGTTCTGGATTTTGTTGTCGTACCTTGGTATCTCCTGCATCACAACATTGATTGCAGAGATGGACCCTTTTAGTCCGTAATACTGAATGATTATTCCAGGCATCGTTTCGTTGAAACTGCCAGACTTATGACGTTGGGGGATTGTGTCCAATAATTCCAGCATCTTTATGTACTCCCAATCACGCAGCTGTTCCAGGATGGAGGTCAGAGCTCTTTTCCAATCCTTCTCTGAAATATCCGACATCTCTGACACAGAGAGACGAGTGGACAGCAAAAACAGATAATAGTGAGTCATCAGAATCAGAATAAGGTTTATTGACAAGCAGGTTGTTCACATACAAGGAATATACCTTGGTGTTTGGTGCGTACAGAGTCTGAAATTAGCATCCGCCAAATGTGGGTAAATTGTTGGCAGTGGCAGATAAAATCATCAGGCCATCCGCCACTTTGGCAGAAAGGGAAAACGCCAGTGATGGGTATAGAGAACCGGTTCCTAGTGCCTCGGCATCTCATGCCTCCGTGACTAGCGATTCCTCTTCGATACTTTCTGACAGTTACGCTGCACAACGACGCATACACACGGCGAATCATGTTTCAGTTTGTTTGGGATCGGAGACAGAAAAAAAACACTCAACAGCATGACACTACTATACGGCAGAGTATTAGGGCCACATTGAGGGGGAAAAAAACGCAGATTTCGAGAATAAAGTCATAATATTACGAGAAAAACTTTGTAATTTAATGAGAATAAGGTCATAACTTTACAAGAAAAAAAAGTCGTAATATTACAAGAATAAAGTCATAACTTTACGAGAATAAAGTCGGAATATTACAAGAATAAAGTCATAACTTTACGAGAATAAAGTCGTAATATTACGAGAATAAAGTTGTATATTTCAGAGAATAAAAGTAATTTCCTCCTCCTCTAAAGAGTCAGTTTCCTCCATCAGGTCTGTGTGGGTCTTTTTTCAGAATAAACTCAGTTTCTTTAACAATCTCTTCCTGTTATGTCCGGGTAACAAAACGTGGACTCAAATGCAGAATACAAACGAGGGTTTTAAAGGATGGAAAAAAAAAATATTTATTTTAACAAAAAAGGTTTCCAAGTTGATCCGAGAACAGAGGTGAGCAGGTAGGCAGGGAGCAGCCACAGCTGGCAGATGGACAGACCTGAGTGAAGAGCAAAAAAATGACGTAAGTCCATAGATATCCACAAGTCGAGGCAAAAGCAAAAACACAAGCAAAAACACTAGGGAGCCTGATTAGGGTAACTACCACTGTGGGTGACGGAACGATCTGGCGATGAGTTGAATGAAGACCAGGGTAGATATACGGCAGGTGATGATGACGATTGATTTCAGCTGCTCCCAATGCCCGCCCAGCGGAGGAGGAGGAGGAGGAAGGCCACACCTCCCAACACAGTGACAAACTAGACAAACAGGGAAAACAAACAGGAGACAACAGGGCAGGGAAACAAAGGAAACAAAAGGTACTTCTAGACTAAAAGTAGTGAACATAAC